>JAWNGG020000221.1:402500-409257 GCA_036937485.2 Tetragonisca angustula
CGCAGCGCGATCGAAACTGCGCGGATCGAACGTTCCAGTTCGAATGGAAGGAAAGGTCGAATGAAAAACCGGAAGTTCGGAGAGTACGGAGCCGTGACAGCGGCGACGACGACGACGAGCGTGGGCGACGACGATCCTGCGGGGTTTTGTTCGACAAATAAGATTCGAAATGGTTAAACGGTACGTGTGTTGCACAGATGTGTACGTATGTGTACGTACGATAATAACGAATCTGTATAATATCTGTATATGTAGTTACATCTGTGATTTTACTAGTGTAAATAAAGAAAAAAAAAAAAAAAAAAAGAAAGAAAGAAAAGAACCAACTAGACACGAGAGGCAAAAAAGATAACGCGGCTATCGTAGAAAACTAAACGACGACACGTGTGTGTAATGGGAGATTGCACTAAGTACGCGAGATATAAAGGTAACACACGTAAATATACAAATCGATGTAACACCGGAAGGCTCGATGATGATTTTCGTTGTAGCACAAACAGGTGGATCGAGTTGGAGACAACGAGTTGGGTTGACGGATTGGCGGTGTCCGACCGACGACGAGAAGGCAGAAGAAGGGGTCGTGGGCGTGTGAGCGTACAATATTTTGGAGCTGATATATACACGTGCATATATATATATATATAGATATGTAAATAAACATATATATATATATGTGTGTGTATATATATATATTTTTTTTTGTTTGACTATTTTTGGGGCTCGGAGGAGACGGGTACGTGGGCAGAGAGACGCATTTTACTTGAGTAGAGCGTGCGCACGCTGATTCGCCACGGCTATCCTCGTTTCGTTTGACTCGCCCTGCGGATTATCACAGTTTGGATTTGGTCACAGGTGGCACAAAAAACAAGAGAATCTTTTGTTCAATTGAAAAACGTAAGGCAAGAGAAGAAACAGAGAAAGAAAAGACGAAAATAGATAAAGACAGAAAAAAATGGGCCAACAAAGCGTGTGAGACACGGCCGGGATCGGCCGATGGCTAATATAATTAGGTGCAATATAGTTTTCCATCTGTTTCTCTTTTTTTACTGTTTTTTCCCCTCTTTTTTTCTTACTTCGATTTCTGTTGTCGTCTCGTTTTTTTCTTTTTTTTCCTTTTTCTCTTTTTTTTTTTTTTTTTTTTTTTTTTTTGTCAATCGATCTTTCCCAATTCTTTTCTCTTCTTTTTTTTCTTTTCTCCTGGACTTTCTCGTGATTGCAGTATGGCCGAACACAGAGAAGACAGCCCGTGAGGGTGGCAGAAAAGAGGAAATGACGTTCGGTGGTGCGATGACGAGAAGGGGTTAATTAAAGGGACGGCTAGTCGTGCGGTGCACGTGCGTACGCATGCCAACGTGAAAACGAAACGATCGTTTTTAACATCTGTGTAATTCGACAACAACCACGCGTTGCACCGCGTGTTCCACAAAATCGGTCCTCACACGGTGCAACACGCTCGACACCTCCGCCAGCAACGATCGTTTCGTCTCCCGTGAATAGAATTTCCGTGCTAATACAAAAATAATGTGTATATATACATATATAAATATACATATACATATATATACATATAAGTATATATAAAAGTGGAGAGAACGTTCGATCAAATGCGTTCTCCCGAAAGGAGAGACAATCCCGACATACAATTAGAATAGTCTTTCGCGTTGAGGACCAATTTTCTCGGTGGTGAAAAAGAGGTACATGTACACACGAAGAGAGGGAAGGAAACAACAATGCTACCAAGTGGAACGTACTTATATACTGGGTACGACACGTTGCCCATCGTCGGCGGACAATCTTGCAATCAGTCTTGCAATTCGGACCGCGAATCTTTTCTTTTTTTCTTTTCTTTCTTCCTTGATCGCGTAACCGCGAGTTCTGGTAGTATATCCTCCGGAACGATGTTTCGAGCGTCGTCTTTCGCGCGTTATCTTTTTCACCGTGCACCGTTTTCTCTTTTTCCCTTTTTTCTCTTTCCAATCCATCCGTATAATTTGATTTTCGGCGAGTAAGAAGGCCACGTGCACGTAGGACGCGACGGAATTTGCCAAAGGGGAAAACGCGAAACCGACGACTTTTGGGACCGCGCCAGAGGAACGGGGGGGGGGAGGAGGAGGAGGAGGAGGAGGAGAAGGCATGGACACGCGATTTAGGTATGTAGATATCGGAGGGCATGTAAGAAAAGCGAAAGCGACAACGAACGTGTTGTGCATCGCTCTGAGCGCGTGCATCGTGAGATAAAACAATCCACGCATGCTCCGTGGAAAGAAAAAAATATAGCTAATCAATTTACGTGTTTCCCCCGAGTCGTCGTTTCAATCGACAACTCGTGCTCGGCTACTTCAGACTTTCCTCCATGCAATAATCGTTTCGATCGATTGACCTGGGTCGTTAACCCTTTGGCTACATGAACGCGCTTTTCAGGTAAATTTCGACGTATCATACAGGCGATCATTTCACGCGTTGCTCGAATCAAACTAAAGGTCGCCTCTGTCAATTACGGATTGAACGTGAGTGAGTTCGAATTCAAGATTATGTTTCGAATTGTACCACGCTTTATTAGGTTATTAGATACATATTACGCTGTTAAAACTTTAATATGTGCACTAATAAATCATATCGATTAACAATCTAGTACAATTCGATGTTTCGATAGACACTGTTCACAAAAATTGGGGGATACTTCGAAGTGAATATGAAGCGATAAAAAAAAAAAAGGAGCATTTGATCTTTTTTTTTATTAAACAAGAACATCAGAAAAAAGCAAACGACGTAATATCTTCTGACGTTCTTGTTTAATGAAAGAAACATCAAATGCTTCTTCTCTTCATATTCATTTCGAAATATCCCCCAATTTTTGCGAGCAGTATACTTTTTGAGCAACGCAAACACGCTGACGGAAAGGTTCGTCGTTCCCACCAGAGACCGAATCGGTAAAATACCGGTATTTTTAGGTTACTATTCGATTACGTTTGATGAAACCGAAATGGTGCGAATACCGGTATGATCAAAACGATGTTAGGTCGGTAGATGTATTTCGGTATAACACCGGTAAATGAAATATTAATATATTAGAAAAGGAAAAGGAGACAATGATCAAATGTTTTCACAAAGTTGCCGATAGTAAATCTGACGACGCTTATACGCGTATCCTTTGTTATTTCTAATACTAATTCGTCGTTGCATCTCCATACAATGTCAGCCACGATACTCTCACTTAATTTTAAAAGATGACCGATTTCTCGACACGTTTTTCCTTTTTCTCGGTGAAAAGTGACTAATTACTCGTACGTCGATAAATCGAAAGAGGAGTTGAAACAACGATTAATCGTTGAATGGAAGAATATTCCGCTAAGTTACTTGAAAAACAATTAGTGGAAGTATGCCTAAGCGTCTGCGATATATTATTGAAGTTGAGGGCTACCTAACGAAATATTAATTATCGTTCATGTTAACAATTTTCAGGTTCAAATATCGTAGCTCCTCAAATGCCCCGAATATTTTTGCCACGCTACATTTCGACATCGTTCAGTTTATTGCTTGACATTAAAAAAAGTATGTGTAATAAATAAATAAAATTTATGTTACTATAAACTATAACGAATGTTTTGTTACATCATTAAAAAATTAATCCAAATTTACTATTATAAACAATCGAAATCCACGACAATATTTTGAATAGCACGACGTCCGAATATTAATAAGAGTCACTGTACGTAGAAAATGAAAAATGTGCTCTCGTCGGTAAATCGGTACGGTACAGGTATATATTTCAGAATTTTTACCATTGTGGACATCAAACACCGATAAAATACGTATGAAAATACCGGTCTTATACCGATATTAAAACCGATTTCTCAAATAGCGGTTGTATTACGATAATATGGCAATATTTCCGTTTCAGTCTCTGGGTACAATACCTAAACCTCAAAATATTTCGGTTTTCAGTCTCTGGTTCCCCGTAGATTGCGATTGAATTTCTATCGTGCGGTAGCGAGAGGGTTAATCGACACGCGAGACGATTGCACGCGATCGCACGTGAAGAATTCTGACGTGAGACGTCATGCCTCTCAGTTAAACGCACAACGTCGAACAGAGATCGACGAGGAATGTCTGAAGGTCCGCGGTTCGTTCGTGACACCTCTGAACACGAGTGTTTGAGAACTCGTCGAACACGCGAGTCGTTCCACCTCACCTTGCGATTGATCCTGTCGATTTGCCGATTCTGATTCTCCAGCTCGCTGCCCATGTCGATCGCCATGTTTCTCAGATTGCCGATCATCGTGTTCACCTGGCCCATGTTCTCCTCCATCTCCGTTTCACGAGCGTCGTTCGTGATCTTGGCGATGTAGCCACCCTGAGGGCCGAGCCCGTTGCGATCGTCCATCACCCGCTGCGGCTGATTGTTGACAACCTTACCGTCATCGTTCCCCTTCCACGTGCCCTCGTCTTCCTTGAAGCTGGCGCCTCTGCGGAGGTGGAAAATCAACGAGTTCGTCAGCAAATCGGCATCGTTCGCGCGTTCACGATTCAGAGAGACAAGACACATCGAACATGGAGAGAAATGCTTTTTTCTTTTCTTCTTTTTTTTTTTTTTTTTGCTTTGAAAGATTTGCAAGGAGTCAAAAAAAGGAACTTCTCTTCGGAAGAATTTTATCTTTAGCTTTCGTTTCTTTTGTTTTTTCTTTTTTTTTTTTTACTCGATGCGCTGCAAAAAATAGGTTCGATTTGAAAGGATCAAGAAGAAGAAAAAGGGTAAAGCGATTCGGGACAGCCCTACTTGTTGCATGGAAGAACGCAGAGACCGCAGCACTTTTCCATTCCAGTGAGATTTTTCTCGGCCTCGCGCATGTCGGCGTTGATTTGGTCCATACCCTCCTCGATTCTGTCCAGTTGCTCTGTTTCATCGTACGAGAAAACATTATTAACACCATCCTCGCTGCGTGTTTGAAAAACGTAACGCCTCGAAAGAGAACGGACAGCCGACGCGGAAATAAAGGAATCTTTACATCTTCGCTCGTACGAAATTTGCTAAAAAAAAAATCTCGAACGCTCGAGAAAAGAGAATCGAGGAAATAGTATAGATACACACGTTCTCTTTCGAGGGTTGAATGTTTTCTCAATAAATTCAAGTGAATCGTCATCATCTAAGTTATACGTATCGAGGAATAGAGGGCACTTTCGATCTTTTTCTTCGATCTCGTATCGAAAAGATCGAGGATCGATTGTTAAAGAAAACGCAGACTAACTAAAAATCTCTGTTCCTCGATTTTAAATGACGATTGGTGGTAATTGTAATAATCTACGAGGCTTCGTCGAGAGTTAGTTATTCGCGTTACACGAAATTCCAGAGAAAATGTTGGAGGTATTCGAAAGAAATTTACCAATAGACATTTAAAAAAAAAACGAAGAGAGAAGAAATATTTGCCACACAGTGGATATCGATAGAGCTATATAAAAAAAAAAAAAAAAAAGAAAAAAAATCGCAAACAAATCTCTCCTCTCGACGAATGATCCTCGGAAAAGAAAAAAAACGAGTGCAACGAAAGTGCAACAGCTAAGCAAAGAGTCTCCCTACTAAGGGTAAACCTAAAAGATCCTAAGATCGGGTGAGTAATTTCTGTATGTACTGGGGTGTAACGGTGGATTCTAAGGGTACTGGGTTTACGAATTGAACCAAATATATTTCGTACGTAGAGTATAACGCGCTGATGCAAATGTGCCGGTCAACAAAAGTAATTACAATAGAGTAGAATTTGCAAGTAGGTTTTGACTTACACCGTGCCGGAAGTACCGGAGGGATGCGTTTAGAAAACGTGGAGCGCGTATTCTTTTTTTCTTTTCGTTTTGACATGTCTTTCTATTTCTCTTGTTTTCTTTATTTTTTTTCATTTTTCTTTTGGGTTTGTTCGTCTACTTGTTTTGTTTTTCTGTATTTCTCTGTTTTTTGTTCGTTCGCCTTCGTGAGATTACGTTCACGGAAGGAAGCGAAGTTAAGAATAGGAGGAAGCAGGCGGAGAGAACCGATAGGACGCAGAGAGAAAGAGAGAAACAGAGAGAGAGAGAGAGATAGAAAGGCAGAGAAATAAGAGAAAGAAATATATATATATATATATATATATATATATATATATATATAGGATAAGGCGGTGGAAGAGAGCAGAGAGCGATGATTGAGAAAATCAAGAGAGCGAGAGGAAATTCGAGGAGGAGGAGAGCCGAGAATGCAACTGGAGGGAGGTCCAAGGTGTCAAGTAAGATGCAGTACAATTGGAGAGAGCAGAAATGCAAGAAACAAGGGGAAGAGAAGTAATCGATGATTGTTCGAACGTAAACGATCTGAACGTTGAGGGGGGGAATGTGAAGAGATGTCGAGAGAACGAATCTGTTGTCGTTTGGTGCTTTTTGGTTTAGTATCAGCCGTTCGATCGAAAGTTAATTTCGACGTACAGGGGTTGCATAGTGTCTGGACGATTATTATACGTATAATTGGTGTCGTATATGCATATTTATACATGAGAATTATATATATATATATATAAATATTATATACGTCGACGGGTGGAGAACGTATGGAGAACATATAATAGAATACATATATAGAGAATATTTGGTCGTCGATCGTTTGCATTTGTGTCAGTCGGGACCAGACAGATATAATAAGTATATTATCTTTTTTTTTTCTTTTCATACTTTTTTTTTTCTTTTCTTGTAAGAGACGTTTTACGTAAGTTTAATGTTTGTATGTCTAGATTGAAAT